>JBAMBQ010005446.1:0-24330 GCA_037044495.1 Stegana nigrithorax | reverse complement strand
GACTCCGATGGAAGTTGACCCTAGTACCATGTCTAGGCAGAATCACTTCGCAAATAGACCTCAACAAACTGCTCCACAAAATAACTTTGCCATAAAAAGGCCTGCACCCTTTTCCCAACAGGTTGTAAATCCAACCAAGGTCCAACGCAATTTTCATATCAATATAAGTGAGCAACCAGACGGACTAGTAGACATAACAGAAGACAGTAACACCACAACTACGCAACAATTTGAACAAGCCAATTACGATGAAGAACAGACATTAGTAGAATACATAGGAGAAATTGATCAGGAAATTGACCAATCCACAATACAATAACTACAATGATATTCATTTTTTAGGCTGAGTAACTCTTCGTTGCCATATTTCGAGTGCAAAACGAAGAGTAATAAAATATTAAGAATCCTAATAGACACCGGCTCTAACAAAAATTACATCCAACCACACCTAGTTGATAAGCCACAATTAAACGACAAACCTTTTTGTGCTAACTCCGTAGGAGGTGAAACAAAAATCACTCACCACACAATAGCCCATTTATTTGGCATAGACAATTGCCCCATCAAATTCTTTATACTACCCACCTTGCGATCTTTCGACGCCATTTTAGGAAACGATAGCCTAAAAGAACTCTCAGCAGTAATTAACGTAAAAGAAGACGTAATGATTATACTAGGCAATAAACCAATTAAAATCAAGCAGCAATTTTCCTGTGATGTGAATTCCATACGAACGGAGCACATGACAATAGAACAAGAACAGAGAATTAGGAACATATTGAGCCAACACAAAAACCTTTTTACAGATACCAACGACAAACTGACTTTTATGACTAAAGTACAAGCCGACATAAGGACAGAAACCGACACCCCAATTTTCACAAAATACTATCCCTATCCAATGTCCCTCAAAGACGAGGTAGAACAACAAGTCGAGGAACTTTTAGCAAATGATATAATTCGTCCCTCCAGATCACCATATAATTCTCCAGTATGGATCGTCCCTAAAAAACAAGACGCATCTGGGAAGAAAAAGTTCAGAATGGTAATAGATTATAGGAAACTAAATTCAGTTACCATCGCTGACAAATATCCCATACCCGAAATTAGCGAAGTACTCGCCCAACTCGGAGGAAACCGCTACTTCACGGTCTTAGATCTAAAAAGTGGTTTTCACCAAATTCGACTCAAAGAGTCAGATATTGAAAAGACGGCATTCTCAGTTAACAATGGTAAATACGAGTTCACAAGACTACCATTTGGACTGAAAAACGCACCGTCAATTTTCCAGCGAGCCCTTGACGATATCCTTCGCGAACATATCGGAAAGATATGCTATGTCTATATAGATGACATAGTCGTCTTCGGCAAAGATCTCGAAGAACACCTGGAAAATATCAGTAAAATATTCCAAACTCTTGAAAACGCAAATGTTAAATGTCAGCTAGACAAATGCGAATTCCTGAAAGAGGAAGTAGAGTTCTTAGGTTTTATAATAACATCGAAAGGGATCAAAACAAATCCCAAGAAAGTCGAAGCAATTTCTAATTTTCCGCCCCCAAAGACTCTTAAAGATCTTCGTTCCTTTCTAGGAATGTCTGGTTATTACAGACGATTTATTTACCAATATGCCAAAGTCGCAAAGCCACTTACGGCACTTTTAAGAGGGGAGGATGGTAGACTTTCAAAGAAAATGTCGAGTAAAAAAATCATATCTCTCGACCAAGAAGCAATACAAGCTTTCGAAAATCTAAAAAATTGTCTCACATCAGAAGACTTAGTGCTATCATACCCAAGTTACGATAAAGATTTTCAGCTGACAACAGACGCATCTAATTACGCCATTGGTGCAGTACTCGAGCAAGACGGCCGACCTATTACCTTCATTTCAAGAACGCTCCAGAAGGCAGAAGAAAACTATGCAACGAATGAGCGAGAAATGCTTGCTATTTTTTGGGCACTTAAAAGCCTCAAACACTACCTTTACGGAAAAACAAAAATTAAAATATTCACTGATCATCAGCCACTAAAGTACGCATTGAGTAATAAAAACACTAATGCAAAACTGAAAAGATGGAAAGCTGCGTTAGAAGAATATAATTACGAATTAATTTACAAACCAGGCACAACAAATGTTGTAGCAGACGCACTTTCGAGAATTCCACTCCATTCCATAACCTCAACCAGACATAGTCAAGATAGCTCGTCACACAACCTAATTCCGTGCACCGAAGCCCCGATAAATGCCTTTAAGAACCAAATCTTTCTCCTAATTGGAAAAGACTCCAACTACGAATTTAAAATACCATTCCCAACATATCATAGACATGTTATAACAAGACCCGACTACAGCTACTCTGACATTATAGACCTTTTTAAGAAACACCTGAATCCATTCAATATAAATGGACTATTTACTCCAGAAAGTATAATGGGGAAAGTCCAAGTAATTTATCCAGAACATTTTAATAATTATAAAATTCGTTACACCCAGAAACAAATCGAAGATATAACTGACCCAATTAAACAGCAGGAAATTATCATTGAAACTCATAAAAGAGCACATAGAGGCGCTCAGGAAAATAAAATACAAATAGCAGAACAATTTTATTTCCCGAAGATGAGTAGGATTGTAAAGGAGATAGTTAAACAATGCCAGGTGTGTAAGGAACAAAAATATGATAGACACCCTAACAAGCCAGAGATAAAAGCAACACCCATTCCCCAATATTCCGGTCATACCATACACATAGATATTTTCGCAACAGAAGGAAAATTAGTATTAACAGCAATAGACAAATTCTCAAAATACGCACAAACTCGCATTGTCCAGTCCAAAGCAACAGAACACATTAAACAGCCACTCAGTGAAATATTATATTCATATGGAGTACCAAAGGCGGTAGTAATGGACAATGAGAAATCTTTCAATTCAGCAACCATAAAATTCATGTTAGAAGATCAGTTCAAAATAGAAACATTTACAGTGCCCCCTTACAAAAGTACAGTCAACGGACAGATTGAACGATTCCATTCCACGTTAACGGAAATCCTACGATGTTTGAAAACAGAAAAGAAACATAAAGAATTCTCCGACCTATTAGACAGAGCAGTGTACGAATATAATTCCTCCGTACACTCAACCACGGGTAAAAAACCCATCGATATATTTTTCGGTCGTAACCCAAACGCGAGGCAAGATATCGTAGACAAATTACAAATTAAACAAACAGCGGCATTAAAAGCGCACAATAAAAACAAAGATCCAATAAAACAATATAAGCCAGGAGACGAAATTTTCGTAAAAATTAATAAAAGATTAGGCTCTAAACTCTCAGCGCAATACCAAAAAGAAATAGTAAAAGAAAATAGGTCAACCACTATTATAACGGAAGCAGGAAGAACAGTTCATAAAAGCAACATCAGAAATAACTAATAATAAAATTTTTACAGAATACTTGGACTATTCATTCACTTAGTGAACACCGACGTACAATTTATTGACTACTCGAATACTTACCTAGTGACTATTGACAACGGACTAGCAAAAATACAGGACGGAACCTTCAAAATCATACATTCCATTTCATTAAGAACATACGAAATTTTCCTAAATGAAACCATCACCCTTACCAACGAAAACATACCCCAATCAAACATCCTATACCCATTCCTAAGACACGAAATACAACAAATCCAGAATATCATCCAAGACATAAAACCCTCAGCCAACCAAAGGTACAAACGATCTATTAACGCAATAGGCACAGCTTGGAAATACTTAGCTGGATCGCCAGATCACGAAGACTTGGAAATAATATCAAAAAATTTAGATGAGTTAAATATAAATAATAATAGACAAGTAGTAATAAATGAAGCATTCAATGAGAAAATAAATAACTTAACAAGATTAATGAACGAAATTAAAAATAGCATAAGCAAAGACGATTTAATAAATACAGAAATAGCTCTAAGCATTCAAAACAGAATAAAAATTGTAAAAGAAAATCTAATAAATATAAAATACGCTATACAATGGGCTAAGAAAAATATAATCAATTCTATGTTATTAAATAAAAAAGAAATACAAATGGCAATTGAAAAATTAAAAGAAGAAAATATTATTTTTAAGACAACAGAAGAAGCATTAGAATATGCAAAAATTAACGTACTGTACAACAATGAAAAAATACTTTACATAATCAAGATACCAGTTACGAGTAAAGATAATTTTAAAAATATTATACTAAGACCAATAAAGAGAAACAATACTATCATTCAATTAGACTTTAAGCATTTAATAATGAACAAAAAAGAAATATATGGAATAAACGAACAATGTAATAGAATAAGTAGCACTACTATTTGTAAAAGAAACCAAATCACCGACATCAGCAACGATTCCTGTATCCCAAAAATCCTAGACAGCGCAAATTCATCCTGCTTATTTAACAACGCTCACCACATCCCAGAAGTAGAAACAATAGAATCCGGACTAATTCTACTCAACGAATTTAATGGCACCGTAACAACAGACAAAGGCAAACTTCACTTAACGGGAACTTACTTAGTAAAGTTCCACAACACCACTATCGAAGTCAATGACCGACCATACAGTAATGTGGAAGTTTCTACCTTAGAAGCTTTACCAGGCGTAATACAACCATCGCCAATTGAAAAAGGGAAGTTACACTTGGTCTCCCTAGAAGCGCTACAAGAACTCAACATCGAAAACACAAGAATCATAAGAACTATCAAAACAACTACGATAGTAAATCGTTACATGGCTTGCGTCACCATCGCCATATGTGTAGTAGCCATAATAGCGTTAAAGTTGTTAGTGAAACAACAACGCAAAACGGTCTTTGTGCCTGCAACACTGCCACCATTAGAAACATCAAAAGCACCCCACCTTAGCGTCAGCACAGCATCAGGAATTAACAACATTCCTTTCTTCTAACGATCGTGGACGATCGACTTAAAGGGGGAAGAGTTAACATCGACCTTAATAAATGTCTTCGAACTTACACAGAAGTTCTTACAAGACATTAACCCGGCCTGCACGCTTAGCAAGTGCAAATGCAATTCGACTCCCAGACGCGCAGTCATCATTTCCTGTTGACAGCCAAACTCCGAAATGCGCTTAGCGCGCAAATCAACAACAACAAATACATTTGGTTTCTTTAGGTAATTTAGGGCTCTTTTTAAGTAAAGCAAATATTGTAATTTAGTTTGAATTAAACCATCAAACATAATAAACGTTTTAAAAAATAAAATAATATTTTTTTATTATTTTTATCGGTACGGAAATTAACTTATACGTAGTTAACTAAAACGACAAATACAATATACTTTTCGGAAATTAAAAAAAAATACTGGATACAGAATATATAGTCTGGTATGCCTTACTATAGCCTTGCCTTTCTAGTTTAGTTTATGTATGTAATCTAATGGATTATTAAACAACAAACAAAACAGAATCGCAAAAACAACAACTAACAGAAGCACCGACTCCTTTCACAGATGAAGCGAATACGGTGTTCGTGTTTTTGTGACGTCATATTGTTATTTTTTAAATAAAAGAAACATGTTTAATAAAAAAAAAAATTATCGTATTTAAAATTAGGTTTAGCTTTATTCAACATAAAAGCATGGGTTATGTACATATGCACATATGTCTGGAGCACTCGACTATAGAATAGCCTGCACCCTATCCAAAATTCAATAATTTTTATTTATTTTTTGCTTTGTAAATTTTGTTTTTTTTTTTAGTAAGTTTTTTATTTTTTCAATTTTTTTTGTTTTTTCATAAAACTTCATTCTTAAGAACTATGAGCTTAAAATATCGGCGGCATGCTTTAATACAATATGTCAGTTATATGATATAGTGAACCGATAAACGTAATATTGAGATATATAATTGTACATTAGCTAAAACTACTAAATCCAAAATTTGGTATTGATAGCTTAAAAACCAAAGGGTTTTTGTTAGTAGATATGGTTTTCGGCCGATCGTTCTTATGGCAGCAAAATAAGACAAAATGAAGCCGTATGACGACTTCCTACGCTTGGCTCGATTGATCTCCTCGCGGTTATTTTGTTAACAGTCAATTTCTGAACTTTACTCTCGCTTTCTGTTGCCGAAAAGAGATTTTTGCCATTAAAAAACACTTCTACACAAAGGAGAAAGAAATAAGCAAATATCTGTAGCAGCATGACCACGCATAATTTTGTTATACACCAAACACCATACTAATGATAAGTTAATGCAAATGGACCTATCAAGTTTACACATGATTTTGCGTACCTGGCCAAATAAATCGTTACATATGGTTAGCTATATAATATTATTATTATAATTACTATTATTGCCAATTACAGAATTACTGCCATGCTTATTATTGATCAAAATCACTCATACCCAAGATTTTTAATCGTACAAACGAAATTTAAACCAGAACGCAAATAAAAGCACCACGCAATAAAAAGCAACTTCTTCGTTTAACCATGAGGACTGTTAATGTATAATATAAGTTGTCTCTGCTTAAACAAAGCATGTGAAAGCCAATTTAAACCGGAAGTGTAAGACGCACTACAGCGACCTGCGCACGAATACTTCACTTCATAGCGATCGATGTTCGGTCGTTGTAACTTTGACGCTACCACATCTTCGCTTTTGCTGATGGCTGGGCTTACTGAGTTCGCCGTACGCGAATTTGGCGTTCGAGCTACTCACATGTAATTTCCACACACATCACCATTATCATGGCCTTTGGTGTATCTTAGGTACACTGTGCTTCTTTACTTCGCCAGCAACAACGTCGTCGACTTCAACAACAACCACTATAGCGGCGACAACAATAACAACAAAGTCGGCTACCAATACAGCATAACCACAGCATAGCTTAGCACAGCTCTGCTCAATACGATTCGGCAGTCGCTAGCTCAGCTATAAGCGATAGGTACATATTTTTAGGTTTGCCTACGATCATTTGTCTACAAACGGGCAATGCGTGCAGTACGTTCGTTTAAAGTCTTTCGCATAAAATTCGAAGAAAGAAACAATTTATGAAAATATATAATTTATTATAAAAATTTAGATAAAAATAGTTAACTGCGTTCAGTGCCCAAGTTGAAAGTGTAAGCAACCATCGCGCATACTTTAAATAAATCAATAAAAATTCTAAAAGAAATTTAAATAAAAACAAAAAAAAAAAAAAAAATTGCTTAAGAAATTACCTAAAAAATTTTGGTTGCGACAGTTGTGAAGAAAGTTTTTCTTTGAGACAACGGCAAATAAAAAGTTTTAAATCGCTGAATAAAGTAATATAACCATTGCATAGTGTTTGTGTAGAAAAAAAAAAGCTATACAAAAAAGTAAAATTATATTTACTAAATCAAGTTTATTAAATATGGGTCATCTTGCTACCTCGGAGCGTGTTTGCAGCTCAACGCCGACGCCGGTAGCCGCCGTCGGCAGTCCAACGCTAACCAAACGCGCGAAACCGAACGACACAACGCAACAGAAACAAGCAGAAAACGCGCGCGATGCGACAGCCACAGCCTCAACGTCATCTTCTGATGATGTTGTTCCAGCGATGCTGAAGTATATACCGAGGAACCAAATCGATTTGAACACGTACACGCGTAATTTTAAAGGCGACAAAGTGCTCGGATGGCAATTCAAGGCGCCACTTAAATGGGATAAGGTCATACAGATATCCTTGCTGCATTTGGTAGCCGTAATTGGGTTGCTTTTATATCCTTTGCCGCAGTTGAATTTCTATACTGTCTTATGGTGTAAGTAATCATTGCGACGCATTAGAGTCATCAACTGTAACCGCTTACATAAGTTACAACGTCTTAAGCGCTTACATATGTATGTATTTACTTATTTACGTCTGTATACACATCACCTAAATAACAATTTCTGTCTGTTTTCCGGTTTAGGTTCGTTGTTTTTTGGTTTGAATTTTTTATTTTATTTTCGCCTTTTTTGTTTCTTTTGTCTAAGCTGTGGCCAAGTTAAAGCGAAGTCATTCACTCGAACTACTGCACATATGGTTTTGACTTTCGGTTTTTTGCTTTTGACCCGGTTCATGTTTTACTTTTTTGAGCTTTTCGGATTGCCCAATTCCGCTTCACATGTCACATTTTCAAATGAGCAAAACAATTATTTGCAACTTATCGAAAAAATAAGCAAAATTCAAGGAAGTCGAATTGAAATTGGAAAAACTCAGTGTGAACTTTTAAATGCTTATTATAAATCGCGTCTCGCGCAGTCTTTGCCCATTTAAGCCCTTTTAATTTGTTGTCTGTAATTAATGGCTACTTAACATGTTTTACGCCTTGATTTCATAATCTACTGCACGACTTTTTTTTGCCATCACACAATTTAGTACGTTTATTTTTTATTTGTTTTTTGCTTTGGCTCGGTTTTAAATTGCCCAGACTCAGCAATAAAACAAAACAAAATTTAAAATTACTGACTTAGGCGAAAATATAATTTTGGCTGAATGGCTTGACATCAATTTCACGTTTAAACTTTCGTTAACCCGCAAAGACGCGTTCGAAGTACTCATTTCTTTGTACAAGGTTTCTGTGTTTGTGATTTATGTGAAGTACGAATACAAGGTTTAAGTGTGTGGACAGTGTCAAGTGGGCAAATTCGCATGTTTTCTTTATTAGTATGAATTTACTTCGATTTGTATCCATTTATAACTTAAACTGACTCTGCCACTATATATGATCATAACTTAAATGGCCGTACGTGTCTACACCTCAAGATCATTGCATGTAGAAAGAAAACAAAAATATCGCATAAGAAATAAAAACAAAATGTATACCAAATATAAAAATGTTGCATAAGGAAATATCAGAAAAATTACATTTCGCAAGTTACCGGCAAATTCATTACAATGTCCATATGTATGTACATATGTAAGTAAACTTAACATTGATGCAGACAACGTTCGACAGAGACCGCCGGGCGGCTGTGAACAAACGCGGCACAGTGTGCAAATGTTACGCAAAAGCCAACAACTTCTTTTTTATATTATTTGATATATTAACGTTTCCTTTTACCAATAATCAAAATTTTTTTCTTTTAAATTGCGGTTGAAAATTCTTAATAAATATCCATACCACTACCTGAAATTTTCTTTACATTATTTGGAACTACAGTATCATAGAATTATTTTTAAATGGTTTAATCTTACATATTACATGATCCAATGGAAGGGAAAAACGGGACTCTTTCTTTTTTATATAGCTGTATTATTATATATTTTGTAAAAAAATACCGCACTGTTCAGCATTTACAAATTTTAACATTTGTTAATCTCTCACACTGTTATAATTTTGTCTGCGCTGAATTATCATTTTTGTCATAAATTGGTTTTTTGTTTACATTTTTTCGCAATTTGCAGCCACTGTGATGCAGTTGGTACGACCTACTGCGCGAGCATACTAATGTTATAATTTATTGTTGAAAAACTTGTGCGTTTGAATTGCTTAAAATTAAAAACTTTTAAAAGAGAAAAAAATATAAAAACCAAGCAAGCACTGAACAACAAAAATCAAGCTGAGCAAGTGCAAATTTAACCATAAATCGATAAAAAAAAGAAACGGACGCAGCGTGAATTCAATGCTGGCATTGAGGAATTTAAGCCGCATTTTGATTTCATTGAAATTATTGCGTAGATGCTGATGCTGTGGTCGATGACGAGGATACTTGCGGATAGCAGCCGCACTGGGGGAATACCAAATCACTTATTTTTTTACGTTTTGTTTTCATTCATTTTGGACATAAATTTTAATATTTATTTTTTCTTACGTCTGAAACTACTTGCTCTTATACAGTTTTTTATATGTACATATGTAATTTAAAATAAAGACGTAAGGAGAGCTGAACTCATAAACATTTTGCCATATTACTATTTACAGCAGGTCCATCGGATTTTTTTTGCGTTAAGTTCGAATTTTTCAGCATGTTGGTTATTTTCATATTCTTAAATTATAGTAATTAATTTTTATGATTTGCATGTTTAAAGTGAAAATGATTATGCATTATTTTTTTAAATATTTATTGGAAACATACAAAAATAAATTTTATGCAATCTGTTAATTTTGCAATTTTGATTTTTGCTTTCCTTTAAATGCAAATAGCAAACATTTAATAAAAGAAATCAAAAGCAGTCACATCACACATACACCACATAACAGCTAAACGCCCACCCCGCTGTCACCCTTTTTTCTTTTCACTTGTGTGCGCTCTCTTCGCTGTATTCATTATATAAATAACATATGCTAATTAATTATAAACTGTTTTTTCTGCAATTTTTTTGATGAATTTTAAAACAAATCAAGTTTTGTTAGCAGTTTTGTAAATGAAATGGTTGGCTTTGTTATATGTGAGTTCATTCAACTACCAAAAGCATCGAAATGAATATTTCAAAAATGTTTTTTATTTAATAGTAAATGTGCACAGCAAGGCATAATACGTAGCTAATATAAGTTTTATTATATTTTATGCAATAATTTTTTGATAACCTTCAGTCGTTATGAAAACGCTTAATTCTCTTCGTTTTTATTGATTTTCGTTTTACACATCAGAGAAAACCAACGTCGCCGTCATCATCATCATCATAGTCAACATCAAACGAAATTTCAGCATTTATGCTTATTTGTTTTTCGCATAGATTATAATATATTTGTTGGACAGTTAAATTGAAAAACAGCGTTTTCAGTATACTTTTTTTTTTTTGTTTTTTGGCTTTTACGTAAGACTAAACAAATTTATTAATGTATTTATATTTTTATTTTCTTTTCGGTTTTTGTTTTTGTATTTCTGGAAGGTTAATCTTTCATTGAAGCGTTTAACAACACAAAGTTTGTGGTGTTGAATTGGTCAAAAGTAATCGATAATTTTTCATTAAAAAAGCAAATTGTGCAATGTTGCTGTGAGTGCCACCGCGTATGCGCAGAAGGCACTTTATATAACTTCGTTTCAATTAAAAAAACAATTTTTCTATTAACGTTGTTTGCTAATTTATTTATGCCATTGTCTAGGCGTGATGTCACAACACAACACAACACATCACTTAGTAAAATTCCCCCTATTATTTCTGTTGTAAAACGTGAAACACTTCCATGTGATAAATAAACTTGTCATTTGAATTTCTGTGCCCAATGTATCTTAGATCAGCTCACTTTTACATAAGATTGTTGTGGAAATTCGTGCGATTGCGATTACCATATTTTGCTTTTATCCATCGTAAACGTAATGAAATACTTTATTTTAATAGGGGTTACTACTAGCACAGCATGCCAGAGGATATATGCAAATTTGATACCGCATTTGCCACTTGCAATTAACATACTAAAAAAATAGAGTATTAATCTGTATTGGCTCAAAGCGGTCGATAAGGACAGGTGGAGCGGGTTTAAAACTAAACCCATTTAAAAATTTGAAAATATATTTTTAGGATTTTTGATTTGGCTGGAAACAAATTTCTAATCCATAGATTGAATAAGAATAATATTATGATCAATTTAAATAAGTCATTGGATTCAGAAAATAAGCAGCCTAAATGTTAGAATCGTGTGAAAGATATAGTTTAGTTGTTTTAAAAATCGTTATTTCATCAACAATAACTTTTTAAAAATTGTTTTTGTTATTTTATACAACGGGAATTACATTTTCGTTGTATTAGTTGGGCTGAATTTAGGGAAATCTACATTCTATATATGGGATTCAGATTGTAAATAATTCAAACCAGTTTTTAATTTTATTTTTAGTTAAGATTTGCGTTATTCTGTAAAATGTAAAATTATGAATAACAACTTTAGAACTTTATGTTAAATTTGTTCTCTTATACTTATTAATGTTTTGATCGGTCTGCCTATTAGCTGACTGCATATATCTTTATCAACAGTCTTCCAGTCAAATAGTGATATGTTTATTAATGATAATAAACGATGATTTATTATAAAATTTTAAGGAAAATTATAATTTTTTTATTTTGTGTCTATAAAGTAAGTTAATGACTTATTTTCATTTAAAATCCAAAATTACCAAAATATTATTTCTTAAATTACCTTTTAAAGCAATCTTTACCATTAGCTATATAATTCCAATTGTCCTCAGAAGCCAAACATGAATTTGAGACTGATTTCAGTTTTAAGATCACGCAACGATCACGAATTTAAGCATACTTAAAATATGTCTTTCTTAATTTAACTTAACTTAAATGTGTTATTCAATAATATGCGTTGATTTCGCCCACACTGCTGTCAAAAATGTTACCTTAAGAAATTTAAGCGAAGCGCTCTGTTTGTAAAGTTAACAATAGAAATCAAAGTCGTGTTTAAAGCCAAATTTGATAAACGTCATAACATTTGCGCAAACAATTATCATCCGTTACAGAGGTCTCAATTTCCGCAATTGTCATCGTCTTTTGTATCAGTATGTGTTTAACTAATTAGCATAGGTGCGAAGCCCTACGAAGCGAAGCAGTACGAATTTCAAATGCAACGGTGACAAAGATCAATAAAAAAGTCAGCACTATAAAATATTATTGACAAACAATTTTTGATTGCTTTGTTACACTATCTTAATAATTAATGACGCCTTTTAGCGCTTTTTCGCTTTCATAATTTTTTCTTCTTCTTTTTTGCAGCATTCTTCATGGGCGGTGTTGCGGGCTTTGGCGTCACTGCGGGTGCGCACCGTTTCTGGACACATCGTGCCTATAAGGCGAATTTGCCATTGCGCGCATTACTCATGGTTTGCTTCTCGGTGGCTGGGCAGGTGAGCGTGAAGATTAAATGTTAAGAAGCCTGTTACGATAGCTTCGTTGTTGTTTTTGAGGTGTCTTGCGGCACAACCTTAAAATTTTTGGTATGACCTTATTACGATGTCGCAGTCGCAGTCATACATACATATGTAGACGCTTATTTATGCCAAATCATTAAAATTAACTACTATCGTCGGTTATTGTTGTTTCTGCTATAGCTGCCACTGCTGTTGCATACATTTCTGACAGTTTCATTTAATATTTCATACAGCAAAAAAACTTAAGGTAGCGCAAAATCTGCAATAAAAAGTAATTAACATTAATTGCATCATTAAATATAACAACTTAATGTCGCATTTGTCTGTTGAACTGTATGTTGTGTTTTTTTTTTTTGCCACAAAAAAATGGGTAAATATGGCTAAAATACTAAAGCAATACAAAACTAAAAAAAATTGCAACGTCAACTGTTTATTTTGCTTTTGCTAGTTTCTAACATCCATTTGAGCTCTGGCTTATGTTTTTTTTTTAGTTTTGTCATTGTTATTGTTAATGTGGTTGTTGTTATTATTGCTCAGTAAAGGTACTAATCTTGAGTTTTCCACTTTAATTGCTGAAACGATTAAGTGCATCCACTCAAAAACAACAGCTACAACTGAAGCTAACACCAATTAAACCTTTAGCCACGAAAAGCCACGATTTTGAAATTTTTTAGAGCTTTTGTCAGTTAAAGTTTCATTATGTGTCAAGAGACTCAAATTACAGTATTTTTCTTTGTAAGCGTACTTCTAGGAAAATCGTTAAATAAACATAGTGACAATCAGAATGATAGAGCTTCATTTTCAAATTGATTATCTCAATAAACTTTTTCAACTTTATTATATAACAAGAGTAAAAAATTATTTACGCAATTAATAATACATTCCAATTGTTTTTCTATTGGCAACAGAACACACTTTATGATTGGGTGCGTGATCATCGTGTACATCACAAGTATTCGGAGACTGATGCCGATCCGCATAATGCTAATCGTGGATTCTTTTTTGCTCATGTTGGTTGGCTCATGATGCTCAAACACCCCGAAGTATTGCGACGTGGAAGGCAAATCGATATGAGCGATGTGACTTCCGATCCCGTTGTTCAATTTCATCAGAAGTACTTTATTCCACTTAAAATCTTCCTTTGTTTTCTGCTGCCCACATTGGTGCCAGTCTACTTCTGGGGCGAGACATGGACGTTGTCATTTATGCAACAGTGTCTCTTCCGTTATGTGAGCAGTTTGAACTTTACATGGTCGGTTAACAGCGCCGCGCATATGTGGGGCACACGACCATATGATAAGTAAGTAGCTAAGCGTTATCTCAAATAGATAAATTAGAGCATGTCTGACATTTGCTAATAACCCGTCAGGCGTATCATGCCCACTGAGAATATATACGTTTCGATTTTGGCAATGGGCGAGGGCTGGCACAACTATCACCATGTTTTCCCTTGGGATTACAAAGCAGCTGAACTTGGTAAATACTCCGTAAACTTTACAACTATGCTCCTAGATGGTTTCAACAAGATCGGTTGGGCTTGGAATATGAAACAACCCTCAAAGGAATTGGTGCAGCGTACCATTGAGAAATATGGTGATGGCACACATGAATTCTTACACGTGGAGGGAAAAAATAGCGATCATTCATTGGGTCATTGTCATTATCCAGAAGTGCCCGATCCAGAGCTTGAAGATGGCGCTGAATCAAGCAGCACTGAGAGCAGTAAACTCGATGAAAATGATAATGAGAAGAAAAAGAAAAGCAAAAAGGTTATATATTAGCTTTCTTTTTTCTTTTATTTTGTCTAAAATTTTTTACTTAATAGTTTGCGGGGCTATAATGTACAATTTTTACTATGTGTCTTAGTCTTATATTTAAAAATGCGTCATATAATTTTTTGTGTATTTTCCTGAAGCGGGTTTTCTTGCAATGCACGGCTGTATATTTTTTTTTTGCTAGCTACGAGTAACTACCCACATTGATTGCTACATATATATTCTTATACACAACATTAGGCTAATAGTTTTATTACATACATATTTGACTAAAAAAAAAAAAACATTTAAAAGCATGCGATAAAGTAAATGCCAGCGTGTAGAAACAAAGAACGAAAAATGTGCTGGATTAAAAAAATCATAATAAATAAATAAAAACAAAAATCACGAAGTTTATATTTTTATGTACTTCAAGAAAAAAAAAAAAAACATTCCTTTGTATTAAGTAATAAGCATGCACCATCATTATACGATATATATTTATAATTAGCATTACAAGTACGCGTACATTATTTAAGTTAAAGGAAAATAAATGAGAAAAGAAAAAACAAAAAAAATTTTTTGCTTATTACGAACTTCAAGGGTTTATTTATTAAAAAAAATTTGGGATATTTTAACATAAAAAAGTTAGTTTTAAAAAAAACAGTTATTTTAGATAGCTTAGTACCAATATTGGCTTGATTTATATTCACTTCCACTTGATCCAAGTAGTCAATAAACTGTTGACTTGCTAAACCCTATTTTATGCCATAATTGGTTATGTTTTACACCTTTTTATTAGCGTTTTATTATTTCATGTTTCTCTTTTAAAAATAAACACATTCTTTGTTTTCTGTCCATCTCTTAACTTTGCAACTTGCAGCTGCAGTCTGCACATGGTCTTCATACAAACATTAAACTTAGGGAAATTCCCTGAATCGAGAAAATACGATAATGTGTTATGTGTTACAGTGTTGCCATCGCAAAAATATAATTTTTTGTTCATAGTGCCTATTTTTGGCTCTTTATAACTGAAGAATAAATAAGTTTTTCATGCAAAATGGTTCGTAATAACCGAAAGTTCGTTATAATCGGGTTCGTTATAAGCGAAAAGAACTGTATATGGCAAGTTTTTGTAAGTGAAGTTCAAATAAATAGATTTATTTTGATAAAAGTATATATCCATTTTTGGGACCAGTATCTATTGCATTTTAGAATTTGTCAGATAAGTTCATTAAGCCACTAAGCCAAACTTTACATAAATATTTGAAGACGTCCACGAATACGATAAACCAAACCTTCCTTTCTTGCATGGCTTTTTCGATTATATTATATTTATTTGTTCAATTGTGGAATGTTTGGCTCTGAAGCTAAATTGGTGAGTTGTCTTTGGTAAAATTCTTTCAAATGCTTTGGACAAAAGTGGCAGCTGTAAAATGTGGTGATATGAGGAAACAAATAAGCCGTTTCGGATCATTATGATCTCCGCATCTTGTATGGGGAAGTGTTTATAATTTGAATCATTTTTACCATGGCAATTTGAAGGAGTTCAGTCAGAATTTCAGCAGTTATCAAATAGTACCCGGGGGCTATTCTAAGTTGGAGATTTAAAATTATATGCTAAAAATTTTCAATGCTTGTTTCTTAAATTCATGTATCTTTTAGTGATGGGATTTCCTTCTACTTTTCATCGTCATTTTTAGATTTTAAAAAACGTCAGTTAGGTATTCAACAAATGTCATTAATTTTTATACCCTGTACAAAAAAATGGTAAAGGATATTGTAAAGTTGTGCAAATGTATGTAACAGGTAGAAGGGGGCGTGGCAGACCCCACAAAGTATATATATTCTTGATCAGCATCGAAAGGCGAGTCGATCTAGCCATGACCGTTTGTCTGTCTGTCCGTATGAACGCAAGGATCTCGGAAACGGTAAGACCTAAATTTTGCACGAAGACTCTCCCAATCCATAGGCATAACAAGTTTATTTTTTTTCGATATTTGACCTATAACATATAGCTGCCATAGGAACAATCGGATGAAAACCCACATTTAGTAACAAAAACCCTTTTGTTTTTCAAGATATCAAGATATCAAGATATCGTTACCAAACCGGATTCAACAGTTTTACCTAATGCCCAATCACATATCTAAAAATTATGAGTATCGGTTTACTATATCATATAGCTGTCATAGGACCGATCGGCCGAAAAACAACATTTACTAAGATAAACTTTTTTTGTTTATGAAGTTATCGATACCAAATTTTGGATTCGATAATTCTAAGTAATATCCAATCATATTTCTGAATATTATAAATATCGGTTTACTATAACGTATACTGATGGCAAATAAAGAGAATATAAAAAAAAAAAACTATAACGTATAGATGCCATAGGAACGATCAGCCGAAAATAGGTTTTTGCTAAAAAAACAATTTTTTTTCTTGAGATATCCTTATATAATGAATACAAAATATTGAAGCAACATAAAAAAAATATTCAGTTTTGGATTGGGTACAGGGTTTTCTATAGTCGGTTACGCCCGACTATAAACCTGCCTTTCTAGTTTTAATATCGCTTTTTTCCCAGGTTTTAGAGTTGGATTTTGATTGATAGATAGATAGATTTTGTAATCTTTGGTTGTTGAAAAGGTTCAGAACAGTCTTTAAGGTAGTATACTTCATATCTTGATTTTTAAAGTTTTTTTTTTTAGCGTGAACGACGAAAGTCGTCTTAATGTCACCTCATTTATAAGTCAAGAACGGCTGAACCGATTTTTTGGATTTTTAATTTGTTAGATTTGTCTCTGGTTTGGCTTACAGAATAACTTTTAAAGAACTGGGAATCGGTTAATAAATTGGTGAATGAATGGGGGTGTAATCACTGCTTATATTATTCGTAACCAACAACAACAGAAATTGCTATTGTTGTAATTATACTAACAAATATAAAATTCAATTATGGTCTTTTGCTTGCGAGCGCTTTCAGCAATTTTTTATTGCTGTGTAATAGGTCATTGCTTTGCTTAGCTGCTACTTATTAAAGGTGAAAATAGAAATAAAAATTATTTGTTTCTTAGTAAAAGTCATTTTTTGGCCGATCGATCCTACGGCAGCTATATGTTATAGTAAACCGATATTTATCATATTCAGGAATATGATTGGATATTACTTAAAATCATCAAATCTAAAATTTGGTAACGATATCTTAATAAACAAAAAAGGTTTCCTCTGTATATGTTGCTTTCGTCCGATCGTTCCTATGGCAGCTATATATTATAAGTCGAATATCGAAAAAAAATAAACATGTGATGCCTATGGATTGGGCGAGTCTTCGTGCCAAATTTGGTGGTTGAAGGTCTTACCGTTTCCGAGATCCGTTTGTTCATACAGACGGATAGACAGACGGACAGACAGACGGACAGACAGACGGACAGACAGACGGACAGACGGACATGGCTAGATCGACTCGCCTTTCGATGCTGATCAAGAATATGTATCCTTTGTGGGATCTGCCACGGCTCCTTCTGCCCGTTACATACCTTTGCACAACTTTAATATACTCTTTTCCATTTTTTGGTACAGGGTATAAAAAGGTACTATTTTAAGGTATTATACTATCGAGAATATTCTGTACACCATATTAGTAGTTCTATATAACACATTTTTATACTCTTTACCAAAAAATGGTTCTTCCTCTTTTGTGTAGAAATGTTTTTTAATGGTGAAAATCTCTTTTCAGCAACAGAAAGTGAGAGTAAAGTTCAGAAATTGACTGTTAAGAAAATGACCGCGAAGTGTTCAATCAAGCCAAGCGTAGGAAGTCGTCACGCGGCTTCATTTTGCTTTATTTTGTCTCTAAAATTTAATTGAAAGTTCGGTTAAGCATTTGAATTCTATTTAATTGATTTTTATACTCTGTTCTAAAAAATAATAAAGAGTATATTAAAGTTGCGCAAATGTATGTAAATAGTATACGCTTGGTATATTAAAGTTGTGGAAATGTGTGTAACAGGCAGAAAGAGGCATAACAGACTCCATAAAGTATATATATTCAGCATCGAAAGACGAGTTGATCTAACTATGTCCGTCTGTATGAACGGTTTGAGCTATAATCACCAAATTTGGCACGAAGACTCTCCTAATCCAAAGGCATAACGAGTTTATTTTGGTTTTTCGATATTCAATATATAACATATAGCTGCCATTGGAACGACCAGCCCAAAAACCACATTTACTAACAAAAACCCATTTGTTTTTCAAGATATCGTATCCAAATTTTGGATTTAATAGTTCGGGGTATTTTTGAATCATATATCTCAATATTATGTATTTCGGTTCTCTATATCATAGGAACGATCGGCCGAAAAACAATATTTAATGAGAAAAAGTGGTTTGTTTATTATGATATCGTTACCAAATCTTGGATTTCATAATTGTAGGTGATATCCATTCATTTTCCTGAATTTGAAAAATATCGGTTTACTATAACATATACCTACCATTACAATCGGCCAAAAAATGAGTTTTGCTAAGAGTAATTTATCTGTTTTTTGAGATATCGTGACATAATTAGTACAAAATAATCAGAAAAAATGTTGTATACAGTGTTATACTTTACTAAGAGCCAGACTGACGTTGAGTCAAGATACCATTGTTTCGAGCTCGAATCTTTAGCCATAATCTCATCATTGAAATTTTCGAGTTTATTTGCAAAGCAAAAAAATAAAAAAATAAAGTGTGTGTCTAACCATACGCATGAGTTGATGTGAAACACGTTTAGTGGCTCTACGGCATCTAAAACCGAATAGCAGCCAATAGCTGCTTTAAATAAATAATATATGACTTTTTAGGCGACATTATTTTGCAATGATCAATTTTATTGTATTATTGTTAGCTCGCGCGAAGCGTCGCTAACGCATTCATACCATTATATACATATTGCATACTTATTCATATTGTCTATTTTTACTGTCTATTATTATCGTCTTATTTTATTTCTAACATAGTGGTACGATAATTAACTTATCATGACAAAATACAATCTGACAATACTTAAAACGTAATGTATTTAGTAGCACAACATAATATATGCTATAATTCGGCAAAATAGACGCCAAATCGCATGTTTAATTTTGAGACCTGATACATTATACATGCTTATGAATGTGTTACATTTCATATAGGTATACTTAAAGAATATAGTTAAAATATATAAAAGTAAATTTATATAAAAATATAAGCCCACTCGACAAGTTTCCGCCACAATATTTGAACTCCCACTCTTTTGTATTCTAGTCAGTCCCCTTACTACAGAGCTACCGAGCCTTGCGGATTATTGTTGCTTAATTATGTATTTAGGCTGTTAGATTTAGATTATTGCTTTAGGTTTGCATTAGGTATTAGGTTACTGTTAGGCGTTAGGTTAATATTCCATTTCACTATTGCGGAAAGATGTTTCACATCGAAAAGTTATTCTCAGTAAATGTTGTTTTTCGGCCGACCGTTCCTATGGCAGCTATATGATATATTGATCCGATAAATACAATAATGAGATATATTATTAGACAATATCTATAACTGTTAAATTCGAAATTTTAACACGATATCCTGAAAAACATAAGGGCAGCTATATGATACAGTGAACCAATTTACATAATATTGAAATAAATGATTGAATCTTATCTACAACTATTAAACCCGAAATTTGGTAAAGATATCTTAAAAAACAAAATAATTTTCTTAGTAAATTTGGTTTTCTTTCAGATTCTTTGGCTGCTATATGTTATAGGTTGAATATCGAAAAAGCAAAATAAACTCTTTATGGCTATGGATTAGGAGAGTCTTCTTGCCAAATTTGGTGGTCTATCCGTTTCCGAGACCCGTCTGTTGACAGACAGACTGCCAGATAGCCATACGGACAGACAGACGGACAATGATCAAGAATATATATACTTTGTGAAGTCTGTGACGCCTCTTTCTTCCTACATTTGCATAACTTTAATAAATCCTTTACCATTTTTTCATACAGGGTATTAAAAGCGAAATTTGTTGATCTTTTTAGACTATTTTTTACGTATGTGTAATTGTTAATTGCAAATTGAGTTTCTTTTATTGTCTTTTTTTCTCCTTCTCAATGAACAGGTTTCCATTGAGTAATTGAGCTTTTTAAATTTTTGTTAGCGTCTTTGCTTTTTCTTTGTTTGTTCCGTTGTAGTTTTTGTAATTGTTGATTTTGTGCGGCAACAAACTGTGGGTCCACTTCGTTGCAAGCCCTTGATGTTACGCAAATTTGCTCAGTGGTTTTGTCACATTTTCGTCAACTTTGACAAGGTTATTAACGGTTTGTTAGGTGCTCATCTTCGCTTTTTTTTTTACTTCATTTGTGAATAGCAGTCGGTGCAGTAAATAAAAATTTGTTAAAAAAATATATATATTTTATAAAAGTAAAATTTAACAAGCAAGAAAAATTTTTTCATTGTACGAAAACAAGTCTAAATTCATAACAAGACGAAATGGTTGAGTACTCACGTGGGTAAAGTTTTTAGTAGCCTCTGGCTGCTAGTGTATGTATGTACATATATTTATATTTGGAATTGGTCGCAACTGCAACGTATTTGTAAAATTCGAATTCCATTTTATATTGTGGGTAAATATTTGTTAAACTTTTAAGGAAAAAAGGTTTTTTTCAGCCAAGTTAAAAATAAGACTTGTTCATTGCGTTAGTTCGCACGAACCTTCTGATGGATCGAGATAAAAATTGAATTGTACAGAACTCACAATAAAAGCAAAAAATTAATTTAACTTCGGGGTAAAAACATTGGATCATTTAATTTGTGGCAATGTGTTGAAATAAAACAAACAAAAATATTTGTCTACAGCAATGCTCAACCCGCGATCACTTGAATAGTATAGTGATGCTCTATCCACTGCCCCATAACGTATGTATGTTGAACCCATCCGGCTGAAAATGTATTAAGTACTGCACTTACTTAGAATAAAAACTAGAAAGTCAGGGCTTACCGACTATAGGAAACCCTGTACCCAATTCACAACTGAATATATTTTCTTGTTGCTTTAATATTTTGTATTCATTACGAAAGAATTTCTTAAGAAAAAAAACTTTTTTTTTTTAGTAAAAGCCCTAAATCTATATTTATCATATTCGGGAATATGATTGGATAATAATTAAATAATTATCGTTACCAAATTAAAATAATTAAATTTGGTAACGATATTTTTATAAACAAAAAAGTTTTTCTCAGTAAATGTGGTTTTTCGGCTGATCGTTCCTATGGCAACTATATGATATACAAGGTGAGTTCCAAAGTAAACAGGACTTTTAAAAAAAAGACAGAATAAATAGTTTTTTCGGCAAAATCAATTTATTTTATTCAAAATAGTCTCCTTCTGCTTTAATCCAGCGTTTTGCACGGTCCAAAAGCATGTCGAACGAGTGTTTTAGCTCGTTGCCCGGTATGGCCGCCAGTATGCCGGTGCAAGCCTTTTGAATGGCCTCTACGTCTGCATAACGCTTTCCTTTCATCGGCAAATGCATTTTTCCGAAAAGGTAGAAGTCGCACGGTGCCATATCAGGTGAATACGGGGAGTGGTTGATGGTTAAAATGTGATTTTTGGTCAAATAGTCGGACACAAGCGTCGATCGATGAGACGGCGCATTATCGTGCAACAAACGCCAACTTCCATCTTCGCGATATTCGGGCCGAACACGTCGAATACGGCGCACCAAACGCTTCAAAACTCCAAGGTAGAATACCGCATTAACGTTTTGGCCGGGTGGAACAAATTCTTTGTGGACAATACCCTTGGAATCATAAAAACAAATCAGCATTGTCTTCACTTTTGACTTCTCCAGGCGCGATTTTTTGGGTTTCGGCTCGTCCGGCGCCTTCCATTCAGCACTCTGGCGTTTCGTTTCGGGATCATATTGAAAACACCACGTTTCGTCTCCAGTCACAATCTTGTAAAGGAAGTCCGGGTCTTTTTTTGCCTCTTTAATGATGTCCTTCGAATGTTGAATTCTGAGCAATTTTTGGACGTCAGTCAATTTGTGCGGAACAAACCGTGCACACACCTTTTGTAAGCCCAAATGTTCGGTCAAAATGCGATAAATCGATGTTTTGGAGATGTTCAATTCTATTTCCATGAATTTCAATGATGATTTCGGCTGATTTTTTATGAATTCACGCACAGTTTCGATGGAATTTTCGGTGATCACGGATTTTGGTTGGCCCACATGTTCATCGTCATTTATGTCCTCACGACCACTTTGAAAACGTTGAAACCACTCATGCACTCTGCTACGGGATAGGCAATCATCGCCATAAACTTGTTTCATCAATTGAAACGTTTCGGTAAAAGTTTTACCAATTTTAAAACAAAATTTTATGTTGGCTCTTTGTTCGAAGCTCATTTTCGCACCGATGACAAAAACATACTGACACTTAAAACGCAATAACCTCACTTCCAATAGATGAAGTATGTCATGAACGATAGCAGATTCTAACGCACCAGTTGACATATAGATGGCGCCACTAGAGGGCGCTAGATTCAAAAAGTCCTGTTTACTTTCGAACTCACCTTGTAGTAAACCGATATACATAATATTTAGATATGTCATTAAGCCTTAAGTAAAACTATTAAACACATTATTTGGTAACGATATCTTGAAAAGCAAAATGGTTTTGGTTACTAAATATGGGTTTTAGGCTGATCGTTCCTATGGCAGCTATATGTTATAGGTCGAATATCGAAGAAAAAAAAAACTTGTTATGCCTATGGATTGTCTTCGTGTCAAATTTGGTGGTTGTAGGTTTTACCGTTTTCGAGATCCGTTTGTTCATACAGACAGAGACGGACATGGCTAGATCGACTCGCCTTTCGATGCTGATCAAGATTATATATACTTTTTGGGGTCTGCCACGCCTCCTTCTGCCCCTTACATACATTTGCACAACTTTAATATACTCTTTACCATTTTTTGGTACAGGGTATAATGAGCGAGAACCAAGTTTAAGAATAGTCTAACTTATTAAAACAAAATATGTATATAAATAAAATGTAATGCTTTTTTGACATTAATAAAAATAATCGACGGAGAAGTCGACAAAAAAAACAATCAAAACCGCGACGCTACGCTATGCATCAAATTGACTATTGAAAATTGGCTAAAACTGCTTTGTTCTTTCTGACTGCATTTTACAATTACACTTTCGAAGAATTTGTGTACAATTGTTATTGTTAGAAGAGCCAAACTAATCCAATTAACCAAATGAATGCAATGAGTACAATGCATTTTTTGTTGACCTATTTTCGCATCTTTTGAGTTCCGAAAGTTTACTACATATGTAGCGCTCCATCTCTTTCTCTTAGAACTCATTCGTTTTGTGTCTGGTAGTCGAAAATGAGTACGAAATTCAACGGTACTCAGTTACGCTGAGCAACTAAATGGGATGAAAACCCACGCAAAAACCCTTTTGTTTTTCAAGATATCGTTACCAAATTTTGGATTTAACAGTTTTACCTAATGCCCAATCAAAATCTAAAAATTATTTATATCGGTTTACTATATCATATAGTTGTCTTAGGAACGATCGGCCGAAAAACAACATATACTGAAAAAACTTTTTTGTTTATAAAGATATCGTTACCAAATTTTGGATTCAATAATTCTAAATAATATCCAATCATATTCCTGAATATTATAAAATATCGGTTTAC